>JADDOH010005669.1:0-14104 GCA_016648135.1 Agrypnia vestita | reverse complement strand
GGTTCGAGGTGTTAATTATTATGAGTCATCTGGACAATGTGGAATGTTGTGATGATCCACCTAGTTAGTGGGCAGATAGATGGTATCCTAATCAAATCGAGCAGACTGTATTTAATGTCGAAATGATGTTCAATTAATATTATAAAGCATTTTATTGTATTTCAATATAAATCGTTCTCCTGGTCACGGTAAGCACTGTGATGAGTCTGCGTGATAGATAGTGGGTAGAGGGGTCCTCGTCACATGACGGTATTTTCTAGAGATGTTTTCTGTTATATGAAAAACACCATACAGTCGCAAAATAGTTGACGCGAGTTGAATTTTATTATCATCAGGTATATTATTTCATTTCGATCTCCTGGTCGCGGCTACCAACTGTGATGAACCCGTTAGATAGTAGATAGAGGGGTCTTCCTAACGTATTAAAGATGAATTTTGTACTAATAATTTATTTAAAAGGCCGTTGCTTAATCGCCGCGAGTTGATATTTAATTTTAGCTATTATGTTCCATTGATTTGCCAACTCCTGGCCGCGGCTAACAATGTGATGAATCCTATGGTGTGACCCGTCAAAAATACGTCGTGGAAAATAATATTAAATAATATAAATTTCATTGCAATGAATAAAGTCATTTGCTGTATGATGTTAGCGAAAATAGTTGTATGGCGCGGGTGGCAACGGCTGAGGTCGACAGATACGCTGTAACTATAAAAGGATCGCGGAATAAAATATTCTCTTCTATGAAATATAAAATAATGTATTCTATACAATATTAATACTCTGCCTGTGCTAACTATACATTTAACTAAAATATATATTATTAACTGAAAATAATTATTCTGTGAAAATTGCGCTTTTGAATGCAATATTAACTAAAAATACTAACCAACAAAATACCCATTGCCCTTTGCATTTACTAAATGTATAACCTAAATAACCACAGCTATACCATCCTGTCCGTCAGGGACGAAACATAAAACACAGTTATATTCCTAAAAGTGCTACCTCTTACGCGACAAAAATACCTATTGCAGTCGGGCTATGAATATGAACTATTTCCGCCTCATAATGGCGCCTGGAACCAATACTAAAAACCTCACTAGAAATAATAAATGTGACTAAATCTCGATAAATTCAATATATACTATTCGTAATACGTCGTTGAATTGGCACATGATTCGTCTAATGGATGAAGGACCCCGTTGTGTATCTTAATAACTTCAAATTCTTTTATAGGTGCAGTGTGGAAACAATTGCATAATATTACGTAATATAAACATCTAACGAACCTAATAATCTATACATTTATGTTACAATAAGATACGTTCACTAGAAAGAATTCGTGTATTTGAAATAAAACATTTTCGATTGGAGACAAACCAGTAAAATCGTTCGAACGGCGCAAAGGGAAAAAAATTCACACATATTAAATAACACTGAAATTAATAATTATAAACACTTTGTATTAGCAAATTCTTACCTTGAATAGTTTCGTTCTAGACGTGCATGAACCTGTTCATATTAATTCCGTGGGAAAATAATACATATATTTGCTATCTACGAAATACCACATTTCGTGAAGTGAAACTTCTTTATGAATAAATAGATAAGGTCTCGGGGATGGTTTGTTCGAAAGGATTCTACAACAGCCCGTGAGTTTATATGAAATAATAGTTTCTTTGAATGCTAAGTTTTGGTTTTTTAAACCCTCAGCATCTCTGCTGAGAGGGGTTGAGGCTCCGCGCCCGCCTAAACCCGGTGACCAACTTCCTAAGTGACTAAATGGCCCCCCTTGTTCCTCCGGAACTTACTGCATCCCGAGACTCTATCTCTTCTTTACGAGATGTGATCCTGTGACGCCTCTCTTTTAGGCTTATGATTGAGATGTACGTACTCTTTTGGTACGAGTTTCTGATGATGGGTGTTGTCTTGAGGCGCCTTTCTTTTAGGCCGGTGTTTGAAGAATCATGTACTCTTTTGGTACGAATTGATGACGACATTAGCCTCCTTTGCGGGCATAGTCAGCGATGTTACAAATTATTGTGCAATCTCATTATGCCTTTTCAGAGCGGCGTCCCACGATTCTGCATCTTGCAACATTTACTTTGGACAAATGTTAGAGTGTTAGTAACATATTTATAATATCCCAGCTATTCCATATGAGTGAATGATTTTTATATTTATTCTGGCCCTGTCTTTCTTACAGAGGACGAAATAGAAGTTAACGTTTTCTATCAAGGTTTTACAGCATTCAAGCATGGAAATCCTTCCAAAGACAAAGGGAACCTTTTTGTTGGTTTAAGTAGTTTGCGCCAGATGAGGTTAGGTGGTCGGTTTATTGACGACCCCGAGCAACAAGGAGGACCCCGCCTTTAAGGGGCCCTGCAGGGGCTTGTGCGGGTTCCACGCCCAAGTGCCGGCAATCATCCACCCCTCAGCCAGCTAGGCGAACACAAACCAGATATCCCCAATCTTTAGTTAGATCTCCCCATTCTGTCCTTTACTCGTCATTCTGAAGCCACTTATTAAGCTGAATATACCGAGGTACTCGATTCATAAAGAGTTAGTTGTAGACCGAGTGTAATGATTGCGCAATACCTACGCAATACAGTAATTATTATAATGCTACTAAGTAATTCATATAGAACTCCGTGTATTCAATTTTCAGCATAAACGGTATGAAATTCGCTTTGCATAAAAATACATCCGTTTGGAAGGAATTCTCGTACGATTTGAACCAATATCACACAAGCAATCGTGATATTTAATTACACATAATTATTCCGAACTCAAATATTCCCAAAATAAATACATTTCGATAGTGAAAATAATTAACCGTAATAGATAATATAAATGTGTTCCTTAGCTGTTACACAGTGGCGGTATGATCCTCTCTGGTACTGATGAATGGTAGATTCCTCCATACGTCCGGGCAGCAACTCCGTCCGCAAATGCTGTTCTCCAAATGAAGTCTCTGGCAGTAGTCTCTCGGGCAGCGCTTCCGCTCGCAGGTCTGGTCTCGAACTCAAGGGGCTGAGTATATCGTGTTCGCTCCTTTTATAGTAACGATTTCACCATACCTCTGAAATCCACGCTAGTGCAGTGACTCATCCTATGCGCGATGACCTCACCGCCGGCGCTCGCCATTGGCTGGATTCAGTCATCAGGACGGTCGCCTCCGGCTCAACCCGTCGAAGGCAAAGCGCGCCTGTGATTGGTCCGTTTCGTTAAAATAACAGTAAAGCACCCGCTACACGCGAGACTTGCTGTTCCGATTCATAAATAATAAAGGCTCGTTCGCACCTACTCACAAGGTCGAGTCTATTAGGATTGGCAAACAATATTAATTTAACACAGAATTATATCTATGGTATAATAAAGACCTAAGAAATATTACTTGTATAGCTGAATATTCAATATTTTGTTAGCCTCTTGTAATACATGGAATCTTGAGAAGAAATATATCAGGCTTTTACTTTTAAACGATTCAAACCAGAAGAAATATATTTTTGATGTCCATACTTGGCTTTTTGAATATTATTATTTTAAGATTTTCTAAATTTATTAAATCTATCTCTATGTCGACCATCACAAAATTCAACCAATGTTTTCTCTAAATAACCAATAGACTAATGATATAAAGTACCTACTGATATATAACTAAATTCCAGCATAGCAATTTTTTTTATTCTTAATTAAAAGTACAAATTTTCATTCGGATTTAAAAATAATAAATCTAATAGCAATAAAAGCAAAGCAGAAAACTGAGAAAATGGCTTCTAAAATTTCGAACTTATAAATAACTTATACCTAATATTTTATTCACGTTTGCTTACTTTTTGCATTGGGCTCATTAACGAGAAATTTTTTTATCTTGTTCTTCAAAACCAGCAAAATAATTTTGTGGTGACATTATTAATAAAATTAATAAAAACTAACCCCCAAAAACCAAGTTTTTACAATACTCCCTTTCTCATTTTCGGGTTTCGTGTCTACCATATACGTCGGAATCTCCATACAAATTGTATGAAAAACCCATTAAAATTTTGAAAAATCCAAAATTATACTAGAACTATTATTTTTTTACGAAAATTTGATAGATCTTCTTGATCGTCGCCACGAGTCTACTTGCCAAGTTTCAGCTCGATCACGGGAAAAGGGTCAAAAATCGATCCTAAGTTTTTGTTGACGGCAAGCTGGCAAGTAAGCAAGCAAGCAGACGCCACGAGTAGGGAGTAAAAATGAACTTGGTTTTCACCACTTTTGTATTGAAAAAATCTACGTGTTTCAAAGTCCACGGCCCATTCGTCAGGATACAATTGTAAACTAATTGTTTTTTTATGTTTTTTAATGTAATTTTAAATAACTTTTATTGACGAAGATATGACACGTTTTAAAAGTATTCTTTCTACAAAATGTCTAAATGTACGAAAAATAGTACTTATTTTTTTCTATATGTATTCTTTGTTCCATGAAGTATGTTCCAGGAAGTAAAAAGTTTTATCTGAGGGGTAGAAATGTTTAACCCACATAGATGTTTCCTACAAAATTATTATCGTGTGGTTACAGTTGAATTAAAAGGTAACTAAAAAAATTTCACATTTTATTAGGTACATTCGCGTTTTAAACCAATAATAAAAAATATGAATTCTTGATTAAATATAATAAAGATTTAGTTGACAAATATCTGATATGACTGCTGACATTGATACATAGTTTTAATATTTGAATAAATTAACATTTTATATGCCTAGATCAAACATAATAATTTCGTTGTCTGTCCGTCCGTCCGTCTGTCAGTCCCCGTTACTTCGTGTAACGTCCGTAATTTTATATTTTCTTGAAATTCACGGGTAAAAAAATGGCCGGAGATGGGGCTTGAACCCCGGACCACCAAACCCACACCGGCCGTTTCACGCATGTTGCCACACCGCCTCTTCATGGAGTGCCAAAAATATGCTATAAATATATACTAGGGCATAGCAAAGACGCGAACCAATGTTTCGTTATTTTTGACGGATTGAAGCTAGTAATTTTTATAAATAAAGCTAAAAGTCAAAACTTTTCTATCTCTTAAGTTTACATACTTAATAATACGAATAACCCAGCATTAAATAAATATATTCCCCATTTTCTATATCTCCGTTATGTTGTTAACCCAAAACATCTAGCACGAATACGAAACATCTATCACGCTTTCACCTGAAAATTTATCTTAAATGGGTTTCAATTGCGGAATAAGTTTCAAACCAATTTTTTTACTATTTTCAAAATAATAGAATACTTACGAAACTGGTTGATTTACAAAAAACAATATTTATTTGATGTTGATGACATGATGTTATTATATTTATGTCTGCGCAAGGAACATTGACTACCACACTATAACCAAGACTAGAAATGCACAAGGTAAAAAAAACACAAGGAGGTTATGTAGTAGATAGAAATGTAATTTAATTTTTGTTGAAATATTTATTATTTAGTTGTTCTTCATTTCCAAGGCTTGGATATATCTATTTTTCTTACGTAACAGCGACCATTTCGCGTTTAGACATATAAATATTTATTTTCAACTGCAAACTTTTTATGTTGCTTTATAAATATTGATTGATTTTTCAAAATGGTTGTTACCTTTTGGGAATTAAATAAGTCTTCAAAACTCAAAAGGGGAAAACACCCATGAATGAATATCAAATTATAATATTCGGAAAAACCGTGTTGAAAATTTTCAGTGCGATTTCCGTTATTTAAACTACTCTATAGTTCACATATCAAGGTGATTTAAATATGAGCTTGGATTGTATTTCCTGGTAAGAAATACGGAGGTACCTGTATATCAAATATTGTTTTGACACGTAAACTCCATTTTCCAATCCACTTAATATTTTACTGATGTGGAAAATAAACCATTAAGTTTTATCGATTTCGAACATGACCGCGCAAACGGACCGATTTAACTCAATCCACAACGCAATCGACTATGCGACGAAACTGTGACACCTTTGCGCAAGTATACTTGAGGTTTTAAAATAATTTTTTCATCTAACTTGTATTAATTACCTACTTATTTATGATGTTATTTTTTTACATTTAATATTATGATCGTAAGAAAGGAAACCTAGCAAAATATTCATAGAAAATATTGTCAATTAAAGTGCTGGAGACCAGTGAAAATGAATGCAAGTATTTTCTCTCTAAATACGACCAGTTCTGTTTTCTTAGAGAGGTAGCAGTTAAATATATGCATCTAATTCAAATATCCCATTGTACTTGAGGAATCACACCAAGCTGTGCGAGCAAAAAAATCATGATTTTTGTTTTTATTTTATGTAATACAAAGCACAGAATAAGATACAATAAGTATGCCATACAGTTAATTGATCCTAATGTGTATAATAAATTAACAAAAATAATTTTAAAATTAGGTTGAAAATCACCTACCGACGCGGGAAAACAATATCGATACAATAGACACACCGTCGATACAATAGACACACCATCGAGTACAAAGCGAATCACAAGGAGTCAGGTTAAATGCCATTAAGGCTTTCAATGGCCGGGAATACCCAATTCTCAATTCGAAATACCCAAATTTAGATTTTTCCTTTCCAGACTTCACTTGGTTATAAGCTCCCGATACGAACGGACGTGCTGGCATTGCCCCTCGTGATGGAAATTTATTGATAAAAGAACACAAATCTCTTTTATCAATGATGTACTCGTACAGTTCAATGAAGTTTTTTACGATACTATCTAATAATAAACTTTATTCGAAAGAAAATTTTCTGCTCCTTAAGAAATTTTTTATTATTTTATTTACTCACAGGCCTTTATATTGGAATATCAAGTAGACAGAAGTGATCGAATCTATTTCTATTCGAATTCAATCTAGTCAAGGTCTTCTTAGACTTTTTCTACCACCTGGCTGTCATCCATAAAGGATTATCTTAGGGATCTATCCTATACATATCCTTAGTCCTCAGTGTGACGATCTACTCATAGTTTCATGTGGATTGGAGGTTTGCGGTTCTGATAAATATTATATTACATATACTCATTGTACATTATTCTCCAAACTTCCCCATCCCTCACAGATCCATAAATTCTCTCAAAACTGTCCAACATTTCGCGCTACTTGAAAAGGGATTATTCTCACTTGACACCCGAAAGTGAATAAAGTTCGAATGATAATGTTATACATAATAATATTGACACAGTTTTTTTGTTAAATGTTCCACGGTATTCGTAATGGTTATGTTAAAAAAGGTTATAATTTATACATTAATCATTTTTATTTCTGTTTTAAGTGGTTAGAAAAAATCAATTGAGGTATTTTTACCTTTTTAATGGCTCAGAACTCTCGTTCACTCTTAAAGGTTTACTTCAATACAATTAATTATTGAATTAAATTAACTATATAACTATGTTAAAAATATTTCAAAAAATTTATATTTTTCTAATAATTCATGCACTTTTAATATTAATTGAATTTCTTAAAAATATATATTTATAACAAAATGTTAATTGTATTAGCATGTAACCACTTACGGAGACTTTTAGTCTACCCTTTTACTTTAGACTTTTAGTCTCTTTCCGTCTCTTTGTCAGGAAAATCAATATACTAGCATGTAAATGACAATCCTCACCATAACCACAGTATTATTTACATACAAACACCTTCCCAAAATATTCCTCACATGAATCTTTATCTGACCGAAGACTAACATGCAATAAAAATCTTCGTAAGTGATTATATACTAACATAATTAACATAACTAACATTTTGTTAAAATGTCTAAAATTAATGCTTTAAATATTAATAATATTTATTTTTAAATGAGATGAATTTTCTTGATTTGATCCATCGTAAAATAAAGTAATACTTTTATTTATTTTCAATTCTTTTCCTAATTAACAAAAAAGTTTGGGCTGTTAAAAATTGTAAGAACTTTCATCATTTCTAACAGGTTTAGTTTTTAATTTAATAGTGTGTACCAAGTTTGAGCACTCTTGCAATAACGTCAGGCGCAAGTTGTACTCTGGAAAGCGTGAAGTTGTAATTTCTCAGCTGCATGAGAAAGCCTTAATTTTCCGCTTACAACCTCACGAGAAAGCTGCAACTTGGGGACACAGGTGTGAAATCGTCACAAGAAAACGCTTCTCATGAAAAACTAATCATTTTTAACAGACGCTCGTATAACGAGATTTCTTTTATAGGATGCTGTGGTAAAAATAGAAAATGATGAAGTCATCTACTTTTTTCAAAGCGTTTTTGCTTTAATAAAATTCTTCACCACGAAAAATTCTACAAAATTTTTCTTATAATAGTGATACGTTTCATTCAAACCGCAGGCAGTGTTTTTATAAATTAAGAAAATTTGGTTTTTGTTTAAATTGAAGAGATTTTGAAATCAATATTCTGAAATCCAGAGGAGCTGCAAATATTCGAGTATTAGCACAACTGTACATAAGTCTGGAATAATTTAAAATATTTTAGAAAGATCTGGAAAACGCAAAAGTATGCCAAAAGATTCGAGAGAAAACATTTCCTATAAAGTTCGTTGTAGCTGGCGCGAGTTGGTCAGTATTGTTTTTGATGGCGATAAAATCACAAAGTCGAATAGATCATATCATGCTCACATAGATTAACAGCGAACTGAGAGTATATTTTTGTTTGCGGAATATTCTCGAGTGACGATTAGTTCAAATTACGAAAAAGTGCTCCAGTTTATTTTGTGTCCAATGACTTTTAAACAAATCGACTTGTGATCAATAAATAAAATTATTATAGTTTTTTAAGTTTTTCATTTGAATACCACCGCCGCGAATCCATGAAAATATTATCATCATCATCACCAGCCATACTGGATGAAGGCTTTCCCAAGTATCTCGTGTCTTTCAGTGCCCCGTATTTCTGCAAAATTTGATGATTTCCTCAGTCCAGCGAGTTTTAGGGCCTTTTAATTCTGTCGGTCTCTTAATTCCCCTTGAGATATTATACTCGAGGGGAATCAAGGGAACGACAGGTCATGTTCATGGTATTTTCTACCACTAATATGACATGTCGTACCTACTCCAAGTGAAGACCTTTCCAAAACATGCATTTTGAGATAATGAGGCTTAAAGTTTATAGTTCTCACAATTCAAATAGTACTGTTAGTATTAAAAGTAATACTATTACATAACATGACATTTAATTCATATTAAAGAGTTAAGGTTGTTATTACGGTCGTTAGACATATTAAACTGTAATTTCGGATATTTTATACGCACCATATGTATTACCGAGAAGCGAATCTCGACGTTTCGTTGGATACTCATCCAACGTCATCAGGAGGACGACCTTTACCTTTACGGTGGAGGTCGGACTGATTATGTGCTGCTTTCTAGGGCGAAAATTATATGCACTTTGTTGTGGAGTGTTCTCTTCTTCTACAATAGAGGTCGCCAGTGTGCAATATGTACTAGTTACGTCGGCGGATTTTACTGCGACTTCTCTCAAGGGTTGAATCAGTGTCGTTAGAACAGGGCGCCAAATACTTGATAGTTTGTAACTGTCATTTCTATTGAAATTGGGATGTTTGTATATTTCAATGGACTCCCTCACTAATCTGGGTATAAGGTACGGTTCTGTTGATAAGATTTTTGCCTTGTCAAATCTGATGAAGTGATTCCCTTTCCCCGTCGAGATTCGCTTCTCGGTAATACATATGGTGCGTATAAAATATCCGGAATTACAGTTAAATATTTTATTCATATTTTTAATTACAGAACAATCACATTTTAAAGGGATAATTTTGCACTCGATTTAAAGAAAAATGCATCAAACTCATGTGAAATTAATTTCTAATATAAAAACCTCAAAACCATGGATGTAAATAAATTTGCTGCCAGGACCGATGTCTCGCTACGTATACGTGGACTGCAATGTGAAACAAATTTATAATTGTAAATAATGCACTTATTTGTAATATATGTGTAAGGAATCACTCACTTTGGGACTTTATAAGCAGAAGATATTTCCAAAATAATAATGGAAATTTTCGTTGTGGAACCAATATTCAATATACCTTTATTAGGTACCTAAGTCTTATTATATTTTATAAGAATTTAAAGCAGCAAGGTGTCGACTCACATAAAAACGGTTCGGTGCGCAACGGTTCGATTTCATACTTGACTTGAAAAGCGTTTTTATTCTACCTATATTATACGATGTTTTACTTACACATATTTAAATATTATTATAAATTTATGAAGATGGAATTTATTATATCTTTTTTTATGTCAGAAAGATAGAATATTATTTGTGAAATTTACTTCTGCATGAAGAATGCCATATTATTATATATCAAATCACTATTCATTTTATTATCCGAGCAGAAGAGAGAACTTTGAATAATGTAAGAACAATAAATATGGTTGAAACAATGAAAATTGAAAATGATAATAATGAGATATTTGGTTTCGTTTGGTGGAATTCTCACCTTTATACGTGAGAACTTCACCATCTCATTCTCTCTAACTTAGATCTCGCTCTAATTGATTCATACAATCCAATTGATATATAATTTTCTTGGTCAAACCCATGAATCATTCTGTTACCGTTGAAACTTAAATATCAAAATATAATTTGTCTATTAAAACTTATGTACAGAGTCTTTTGAACTACGTGAGTTTCTTTCTCAAAATTTGCCAGCCTCCTTCAGATCTCAAGTTAAAAGGATTCGATACAAATGCCTTCGGCTTATTTTTGGAGCTATGAAGTCGACACCAATTAATTCACTCTATATGGAGTGTGTAGAAAAGGTTTTTCATATATGATTACATTGAGTATTTGATAAGTTTTTGTCAAAAAAATTTATGTCCCATCTACTTTTACGAAAGGTTTATTTGTACTCACTACACCTGTAGATTTACGAAAATAATAATAAAAAAAATCTCGCGTGTACTTATGTACACGCGGTAGAAGTTATACTTTATAAAAATCTTTGAGTAATGATTGCCAGAAGCCTGGGTGTTTATGGTGAATCTCTTTATTTTACTCAATAGGGAACAATTCATCAAAAAAAGTTTTTTTTTTCAATTGCTCCCAATCTTCCAAAAATACATTTTATTTCCTTTGCGGATATGCTGCATGGATAAATTAAAAATATGCTACAAGGATAAATAAAAAAATAGAAACGCATATTTATTATCCTATTTTTATTTTAATATAATTAATCCGGAGCGTACCTCAGATGTAGAGCGCTCGCTTAGCATTTGAGAGATACTGGGATCTATATCCGGTGCCTTTAAAGTATATTTTTATTTTTTTACGTCCTTTAAAATGATATATTTTATTCTAATTATAACTGAAATTATTGAGAAAAAAAACGAGAGTGGAGAAAACAAAGAAAATTTCTATAGCATTATTTTCTTAGAATTGTAGCGGAATTATCTACAACTAAATAAAAATAAATATTATTTAAATTATGTTTGTGTAGTCTGA
This sequence comes from Agrypnia vestita, assembly GCA_016648135.1. Lineage (NCBI taxonomy): Eukaryota > Metazoa > Arthropoda > Insecta > Trichoptera > Phryganeidae > Agrypnia > Agrypnia vestita. The sequence continues at coordinate 2,615 of JADDOH010005669.1, read as the reverse complement.
GGCTTGGATCGGTATTTTTCGATATTCTCATTGAAAGATATCGATCATGTCGGAAGCCGCAGACAGCACAGCCCTATACCTTTTTTTTGGGAGAATATTCTGGAAGCATTCGCAAATATCTATAAATAGAGGGAGAGACGCGATTTTTAACACTCTCCTCGTAGACCTCGTTCATCCAGTGTTTTATAACTAGTCTTAAGTTTTTTGAGTATTCGTAATTAAATAAATCTTGTAAGTATATTCCAAATTCTTCTTTTTATTCTCTGCTTCCCGAATTATAAAGATATATTCCAATATTTAGATACCCCAGTATTTAAATATTGGTGGTGACCCCTTAAATAAAATAACGCCCATAAAAAACAAAAAATAAAAGAGAAACAATATTCTTCCCCCACCCATATTTGTAATTAATTTTTCACGAGTGTACGGCTAGTATGTAATTAATGTATCATATAGTATATTTTTGACGGTCTAAGGAAAACCGGGGTAGCTAAGTCAGTTATTTGCTGCGTTACTATACTGCACGACTGGGGTTCGTGTAATTTCGTTTTTTAGCTTTGAATTCACAAGAAATCATAATATTTAGATATTTCTGGAACAATAAATAAATTAGCATTTCGTGGTCTCGCATTTTTGCTACATGCTCAGTTACATGCTTCCGTTTCATATGCACGCTACGCATGTGCAACTTCCGTTGCAATGAAATTTTTGCAAAAAAGATGCGCAAAAAGCAGCACGTGTCTCTTTCTTTCTATTGACTTGCAACTTTTGATGTTTCTAAGTATCAAAAGTTTTGAATGAAAACAGTATAATCCTATAATTTAAAATATAGTCTCTTTTATTAACACTAGTTACCCATATTTTACTAGTTAAAAATGGCAAATATCATTCTCCACGGGTGGACTGTCTAAATTGAAGAAGAATAAAAGTTTTGTGATTAATTTATTTAAATAAATATCTCCGGTACATTGTCCTTATAAATGAGAGGTTTTTACTCCGTTAATCCCGTGGTTTCCTATTTATTTTCTGAAAGATAAAGTCTTCTAGCAGAGTTAATGCAAAGCATTGAGGGAAATATCTGCTAAACCAATGATTAATTCTGTTTGTTTTGTTCGAAATGCTCACAATTTCGAATGCTATGAAAAATAAATATAATTTTTAAATTTTGATTTAGCATATAACCAGGACATTACAACCTGTGTGATGATCTGAAAGTTATAAATTTAGTAAGACTTCGATACGAAGTAAGCCATGAAGAATAAATAAAGGGAACAAAAGTTACCCCCAAAATGGCTGCTCAGTATTAATATTAAATCTGGAAGAATCCGATAAATAGACAAACCCAAAATTAGGTGGCAATACAATATAAAAAATGTGATATTGAAAAAAAAAATTACTTAAAAAAATTGATTTTTCGTATAAATCTACTTATATTATTTGATTAATTACACCAACATGTTTTGGAAATACCTTTCCATCGTCAGGGTGTTATATATATGTCAAAATATCAAAATGAATAATGTCTTTTGTTTTTCTAAATTATTTGAAAATTTACTTTTAAATATTATTGTTGAAGTTCTTGATTACTCGCATTATAGGAAAAAAAATATTTCCGAAATATGTAGGTGTAATTAATCAAACAATATAAGAAGATTTATACAAATAATACAATCGATATTTTTAAAGACGTCAATTTACAATGTTGCTGCATCAACTGAAAAAAAAATTGATAAAAGTATTGATGGCATTTTAAATAGAGCACCCGTGAAAGTATAGGTATCACTAAGTAAACCAAATACAGGAAGATGATTCTGTAAGAAACCTTAACAACGTATGAGAAGATGTATGAATGTGGATGAGGTGAAATTTGAACGTCAGAACACAAAAGTTTGGCACTCATATGTATATGCTGGGTGTTGTTTGTTAATTAGTTATACGAAAATATTACCGTCTTGGTCTAGTTGTTAAGACACTTGCCTTACGATTTAGTTGGTCAGGAGTTATAGTCCTATTCCAGGAGACTAACAAGTGAGTATTTTTTCCTTCTAAGCTTGGTTTGCAAACAGATTTGTGACATGCATTTCGTATATTAATTATAAAATATATGATTATTTATGTAAAATATACATAAAAAAATCTTATAAAAGATTGAAACACGTTTATATGAATATCACATCATTGAGTTAAAGTGAAGTATGCATACTTATGTATAAAATGATCTTTTAAAATTACCTTTTTACTGCAGCAAGGTACTTTAAAATAAAACCTTGAATTATTATTTAATACCTTGCTGTTTTTTAAATATTTTATTAAGTAACAGTGTGAAAGTGAAAATGTACCGATATAGAGATAAAGTTTCGAATTTTTTTATAAAATATATATACATACATAAATATTTTTTGTTTTTCGTTTTCACCTTAGTATAAAAATGCATAAAATACGCTAAAACTTAGTAGAATAGATGCAGGTGCTCAGTTCTGTCTATTCAACTTAGCAAATGTATTCATTAAATTAGCCTTACGCTGAGTAAAATTGTCACTTCACCTTAATGTCATTCGTCACACCTATTTACTTAATTATTCTAATTACTCAGATGAATGTATGAACGTTTACAA